>JAAALK010000285.1:37826834-37862471 GCA_019279435.1 Zizania palustris | reverse complement strand
CCCTAGTATAAGGTCGAGTCCTGGTGCATTTTATGAGGACTGGCTCGGCCCGAAATAATACTCCTTGGATGTCAATCTGAACCTTAGGGCTGTATAAGCGGGCTAAGGTCCTATTGCGGGAGTGGCAATCACCATGGGGTGGGTAGAGGAGCACGTCCAGTTCGTTTTGTTTTCACAAAATCTTCCGAGACGAAGGAGTGTGTTTGCTCCGGAGTCAAATAATAATACGGCTAGTACGGAATTCACAGCAAACGTACCGAGCACGACTTCAGAGCCTCCTGAGCTTCCTCCGCGCTGACGTGGTTGACGCGGGCATGAAACCGCCTGGTTGGGTGCCACACCTTGAGTCTGCTTGGGGTGAAGACACTGGTGCAAATAGTGCCCTTCCTTGCGGCAGTTGAAGCAGACGACCGGCCTACCTTGGTGATCCTTCAAGATCGGAGCCTTGGCGGTTGGCGTCGGCTGAGCGGCCGGAGCTGGTGGAGCGGGGCGAGGATGCCCGGCGTTGGATCCACCGGCGGCGTGAGGTGGCCTGTAGGCGGGCCGAGGATGGTAGGCGGGTGCTGGTGGTGGAGGGACGAAGCGGGGCCTCTGAGAGTTCGCCTGCTAGTTCTTGAAGGCGATCTTCTTCCTCTTCTTGAGGTCCAGCCTGTTTTGCTCAGTCTCTTGGATGAGCGCTTTGTTGACTAGCCGTTGGAAGTCGGCGTAGTCGGTGGCGACGAGCTGGATGGACAGCTCATCCTTAAGTCCCCGGAGGAACTTGGCTTGGCGGAGGGCGTCGGTGCGCACTTCCACCAGTGCGTAGTGGACGAGGCGATTGAACTCATGGAGGTACTCCATGACGGTCCGGTTGCCTTGTTGCAGGTCGCGAAACTCCTGCTGTTTCACCGCGATGACACCGGCGGGGACGTGGGCGGCGCGAAAGGCGATGGTGAACTCCGCCCAGGTCACCACGTGGCCTTCCGGCTGGGACTCGCGATAATTGTCCCACCATTCAGCGGTGGGACCCTGAAGCTGGTGAGTGGCGAAGGCCACTCGCTCCCGGTCAGTGCAGGGGAGGAGGTCAAGCTTCTTTCCGATGGTGCGAAGCCAATCTCCGGCCTCCATCGGGTTGGTGGTGCTTGAGAAAATGGGCGGGCGCACACGCAGAAACTCCGAGAGTTGCGGAGCGGGTGCGGGTGCTGGTGCGCGAGGGGCAGGTTCCCCATTCTGCAGACGGTCCAACTGAGCCTGTTGGTTCTGCATCTGAGTGAGGAGGGCGGTGATCAGTTGGTTCTGATTCGCCATCATCTCCGCCAAGGTGGGGTGGTTGGCGGAGGGCGACCTAGACTGACGCGGGCCCGTTGCACCCCAGTTGGGTACAACACCCTCGGGCGCATCACGGCTTCCTCCTGCTCCGTTGTTGGAGCCGGTGTTCTGGTGGTCGGCCATCTTCTGAATTCATAAGGTTATAAGGCAAAAAGATGACGACACAATTAACGAGAATAGTTTAAGCATATATAAATCAAGTGGTAAAATGTTCATTACAATCAAGATCTTATTCTACCCACAACACACTCGTCGTGGGTAGCACCACATACAAAATTAAGCTTTTACTAAAGTAGCGACTCCTAACGCCTACTCGCCACCGGAGGCGGTCTCCGTGCTCTCGGAACCACGAGTACGCGGCTCCGGGGGGATGGTGGGCTCGAGAAAATTCTCGATGATGGAGTCGGAGACGAGGCCGGGGCGTGGTGCAGGGGCGCTGGTGGAGGGTCTGGCGGGGGAGTGTCGTGGCGGGATCCTCTTGGGGCGAGGGAGGGGCTCACGGATGGGCTTCTTCTTCCTTGGAAGAAGAGGAACCATCTCCGCAATATCCTTCTGTAGCTGCATGATCTTGCGCTGCAGCTCGCCGTTCTGTTGGATCAAGTTCTTCGTTTCTTCACGAAGGAACTCAACCGCCTCATGGTGCTCGTCGGCGTCGAGCACCGCCTCGGTGTGGAGATCGTCCATGGCCTGTAGAAGACGCGACTGCCGGGCCATGACCGGATGACGCACGGAGTGAACTCCGAGGTAGATGCTACGGTGGGCGCCGGGGGTACGCTTCGGCACAAGCCGGAAGGACGAGTTCTGAAGACGATCATCGTAGATCATCCTCAACTCCATGAGGGCCTAGAGAGCGACTCGTTGGCACGCGACGTCGAAAGTCGGGCCTCCAAGGGCTGTGGTGTAGGGCGGCAGGTGTTCTCCGGAGCCGTGGACGGTGAGGGAGACGTCACAAGGCCCGGCGAACTCGTCGGGGTACACTCCTTGGAATTCGGGTTCGAAGAGGAACCCGAGGAAGGTGAGCATCATACGGAGCTCCCGGACGAAGCCCTCGTAATGGCGGCAGTAGCTGTGTACTTGGTATACTGGCATCTACGAAACAGCAAGTTGAATAAAAGTGAGGAGAGGAACAAAGTTTATAAAGTAGATTTTCGAGAAATAATTTCCTGTGGCTAATGGCTAGGCGGGTCTGTTTGGCTTCCTACAGTCAAGTCGGCTCTGATACCATCTTGTAGCGCCCCGATTTAACAAATCGAGACATTATTGAATTTCCATAGAAAAACAATAATACAAGAGGTTCATCATGCGACACGTATATACGACGATATCCATGGTACACAGACCATATTTATTACATCAAAGTTTTAGTGAAAACAGTAATAAAAATAATTAAAAAGCTGCATGACGAACATCTCCTTCAGGATCTTTCTTCTCGATTGGGTCGCTACTCCAGACCGTCTTCATAGTAAGCCTCCTCTGTGTGGTCCAACGGGTATGAGTACAAAAAGTACTCAACAAGCCACCACAAATGCAAGTAATAATGCAGGATAATAAACAAAGAAGGGTAATGGCTAACTTTGCGGAAAAGTACAGTTTCAGTTATTGCATTTAGTGTAGTCACATTTTAATCGTGCGGAAAAGTAAACATGAACATCAACATCATCATCTAACTCGAGGAGTACGTTTTACCTCCTCGCGCAACATTCCTTACATGTCAATCCATCATGCACATTCATATCCAAAGTAATCTAACTGGGGGATGTCACGCAACCCGCCCTTGACCGTGGGCTCGGCTTTTCGAAAAGATTTAAGACTCTGATCAGAGATGTACTACTGTACCCACAAGGCACGCACTCATCCAAACGAGATGACCCATACCACGGGAACTCGTGCCAAAACCTCGACATGAAATGTTCCAAGCGATAACCACCCGCTCTATGTTTCGCCGGCGCGCCGGGCCGCATCCCGGCTAACGTCGCACCCCCTTTTGCGCCACATTGGTACAAGTCACCCGCAGGTGCAACTTGACCCATCTCCAAATGGTGGCCTCGATTTGGAACAATCCATACCTTAGTTAGGACTTACCCACTAGACTTGTGGTTAGTACGTAAGTGTATTGCAACGGATCCCTCAGACCGGTCCTTATAGTGCCCCGGGTGCTACCGACCAATGCCCTAGCTTGCACCCGGAACCCACCATGCATACACTCTGAACCATAACTCATCACCAACAGAATTCCAAGGATAAGAAGTAACGGGGTCATATAGTAGAACCATTTTACTACGACTCATTTTTATCCTATAGCGATCGTGTCAATACATTGGACACTAGCTAATATCATTAATCATATGGTGACAAGGGGGTTAGGCGAGATAGCATGGCTTGGGTTGCACATCAAGGTCGGGGGATCCTAAATAAATATATTGTAAGGGTTCATCTGACTAATGCATATATAACCTATGTGTTTTAGCGATAGTTTAATCAAACATGGGTTCAATATGCTCAAAAGATTGGTTTGGTGACTTGCCTTGATCAGCGAATGGGGAGGGAGGAACTTCCGGGAAGTATTCCGGCTCCTCGGCGGCGTCGTAGTCTTTTTGATATAGTAAAGTAAAATAAAAAGAACACAACATTCAATCAAACAATATAACATTACATTATAAGCACATAAGTTAAAGTTGGTTTGATTAAAAATAAAATAAATTCAATTGTTAAGGTTCTGTGGTTTATCTCATAAATAAATTTTAAAGGAATTAAAAAGTTGTCCCTTTTTAGAAAGGGGTGCTTAAATGTGATTAGTGTCATATTAAGTTCTCAAATAAATTTGAAATGAAAAGTTCATGTTACTTCTAATGGTTTTCAGTACATGGACAGAAGGGAAATAAATATAAATTTTTCTGAAGTTTAAATATTTGAATTTATATTTTAACCCTAAAGGCATTTGAATATTCATTTGAATAAACATGAAATGTCCAAAGTAAACCTACTGTTTTTATTGCATAAACATGTAGAGAATAATATTATGAATTTTCTGAAACTGGAATGGCAATTTTTAGAGTTCAAATGCACCAGATATGAATTTTACAAGTTTAAGAGTATTTCTGAAATTCATTTTCAATTTTTAAACCCCTTGGGTCCACGGTGAGCCAGGCCCACGGTGAACCCGCGCACTGTGCGCGTGCACCGGGTCGATCTGGACCGTTGGATCCAGATCCAACGTGCGCAGGCGAGGCGGTGCGCTTAAGTGACAACGGACGGCCAGGATTAAAACGTGCGAAAGGGTACTACGTGGACGCACGAGATCGATCGTGGGTTTTAAATGGAAATGGACGCGCGAGATTAAAACGTAACGCTTTGACCAGATCCGACGGTGCGGATTAGATCGCGTACGTGGGCTCACACGCGTCGTCCGATCATGATCGCACGGTCGGGATCAGATCCGACACGGCACGGGTACTCGACCCGTGCCGGTCGTCTTCTCCGGCGACGGCGAGCGGGCCAGCGGCCACGGCGGGCGACGGCGGTCGGGTCTAAGGCCTAAAATGGAAAGAGGGGTTCACGGGGATCACGAGGGTACCCTTGCGGCGGCGAGTGGTCGACGGAGTGAGGCCGGCGACGAGTGGGGGCGGCGAAGGTGCTCGGTTCCTTGGCGGCGACGGAGATCCGGCGAGGTTCGTCGTCGACGGAGTGGTGGCCGAGGTCGGTGAGGTCCCGGCGGTCACGACGGTGCAGTCGGCGCGGACGGAGAGGGGCTCCGGCGACGGCGAGCGACGGCTGAAGAGGGGGCGGCGGTGGTGCGCTAAAACTTGGGGTGAGGGCATTCGGTGCGTCCTCGCAACGTGTAAGCGTGGGGGTGAAATGCGGGTGGCCAGGGGGTTTAAATAGGGTCACCGGCGGGGGCAGAGGGGGCGCAATCTGTGGTGGCCGGAGATAAATTCGTTTTGACACCGGCGAGCTCGGGTTGAACGCGGTTCATTGAACCTGGACGCGAATCGGCCGAGTTAAATAGGGGGAAACGGTCGACGCGTTGAGGGGTATTCATTGCCGGCGACGAATTTAAGGGAGGGGGGCCGGCGGGGGCGGATCCGAGGCGGGATTAGGGCTTCGGCCGGCGAGGGGGGGATTTGGGGGCGGATCCCGCGGGGAAGACGGGTCCGACAGGTGGGCCAAGGTGGTCAGCGGGTGCGAGAGTGCGAGAGAGGGGCCTGACTGGTGGGGTCGAGGCGTCGGGCGCGCGCGTGAAGAGAGGAGGGGTCGCTGACAGGCGGGGCCTGGTTGTCAGTCCGAGCGCACGGGTGAGAGTGGGCTGGGCCGGCCGGGAGAGAGAAGGGAGGAGGAGGGCCCAATACTGTTTTAAAATATTTTCTGATTAAAAATAATTCCAGAAATTGGTTTAAAATAATAGGGCTACTTCCAAGCTTGGTAAAAATTTATAAAAATTCTCAAAAATATATTTTGGTCTTAGGATCATCCACAAAAAGTTTCACCTCCTAGTTTGGCCATCTACTCTATGTTGTAGTTCAAAATGGTATAAAAGGGTATTAAAGTATTTTCAGAAATATATATTCCAGGAAATTGAATTTAATAATATTTTTATTGTATTGAAAATTTGGGGTGTTACAATTTCCCATCTCTCACGTGTGGTGCTAGCACGCTACCATGGGAGGAACTCTATCCCTGTACGTGTGGATACCGTGGAGGCGTTGCTCTAACAACGACGCTCGTGGACTTCTTCCCGTGAACAACTATGTTCATCTTCATCGATCAGATTGGCGAGGACCGGCTAGTATGAAGCGAGGATAGGCTTGACACGCTACTTCGACATTTTCTTCCACTGCACCTAGCGCGTCTCGTGCTAGAAGGTAACGATTTATGATCTCGCACACTCGTGGATCTTGGGCTTAGGGCAGACATTTTGAATTTGCTGGTTAGTGTAGCTCCCCTATTCCCCAACATTTACCCCTACATTTTTTCTTACAAATGCAAGGCCAGAGGTCTTAAAAAGTAAAATCCTATTTCTTGGTAAATTGCTTTGATGTGAAGCTTTCGTAGCGACTACGATTTCTCATAACGATCTTTAAATCTGGATGTGATGGTTTGAGCCAAAATTGATAAAGCCTCTCTAGTTTTTGACACGTGTCACCAATCTCGTGATCTTGACCGTCAGCATATCTCTCCTGCTCTCGATCCCTCAAACCACCTTGTCACTTGCACTTGCATCCCTTTCTCTTGACTTGGTCAACACACTATCTTAATCATCTGTTCGTCTGTGTCTTGCTTCATCTCCACGTGTACGATAGAGATCATCATCAACTTCACCCGACCTCCTTGATCTTCCGGCACCAAGCTCCCCACTTGATCCTGATCACCCGTCGTTGACCGTTGAGTAACATCCCAATCCTACATACCATGAGATAAGCAAACACGTTTCTCCCCACACACCGAAACCTTCGGTGAACTCATTAGGCACTCGCAAGTCTAACTTTTAACTTAGTAATCTTGTCAACCACTCGCCACTCTCAACTTGATTGCTCAATTGTCATATAAAAAATCAATTTCCATATATAAATAATTTCTATATATTAATAATTATCGTATAAAAATATAACTTCGTATAAAACAAGCCAAACCACTATTCCCGCCCACGCGGAGGCAGGGTTGGTCGGGCCATATTTCTGGTGGGTTAGGCCCAATTTATTTTGTTGCCCCCTAACCCTCGAAACCCTACCTGCGGCAATCCCCCTTCCTCAAATCCTCTCCCGTCTTCCTTGCCGGCGTGGCATCTCCCGCGGCGTAAAACCCCGCAAAAAACCAACCGGGAAACCGGGCGCGGAAGCGGCGGGAGGGGGATATGGCGTCGGAGGAGGAGGCAAACAGGCTGTTCCGCATCCGGCGCACGGTGATGCAGATGCTGCGCGACCGCGGCTACCTCGTTGTGGACGGTGACATCAACCTCTCCAAGCGCGAGTTCGTCGACCGCTACGGGGACCCCGTCAATCGCGACGACCTCGTCATCAACCGCGCCAAGAAGGCCGACCCCGCCGACCAGGTCCGCCTCCGCCCCTCCGCCGCCGCCTCTGTTTTCCGACCACGGCCGTGTGAGCTGTGACGAGCGGTGCGGCCGCGGTTTTTTTTCTCCTGCAGATCTACATCTTCTTCCCCAAGGACTCAAAGCCCGGCGTAAAGACGATCAGGAGCTATGTCGAGAAGATGAAGCAGGAGAACGTCTTCAGCGGCATTCTCGTCGTGCAGCAGGCGCTCAGCGCATTCGCCCGCAGCGCCGTGCTGGAGGTCTCCCAGAAGTACCACCTCGAAGTCTTCCAGGTCGCCCCTCTACCACATTTCCTCGCCTGGCACTCTGTCTTCCCTATTTGAACCATTGAGGTAGCACTTGTTGTGCAGGAAGCGGAGCTACTTGTCAACATTAAGGAGCATGTCCTAGTTCCAGAGCATGAGCTCCTGACACCTGAGCAGAAGAAGACGCTGCTGGAGCGATACACCGTGAAGGAAACTCAGGTCTGGCGTGATATTTAAATTGATTTGAGCATAACGTTTTGATGTTTCAGTTACATGTTAAGCTCTATACATCATTAAAAGGTTCACAGGACGCATCATTGGACAATTGTTGGTGAACTATGACTGTTTTATAGGAGGCTTGCATATAATATATAGTGTTAATGTTGCCATGAAACATCTCAAAATTTCCTTGATGCTACATTTAGTTCATGGAAATATTTTACAATTTTGGAATCGTAAGACAAATTCAATTTTGTGTTAAATTGGAATTGAGACATAATTACAATTTCACTGTTTGGAATGCAGAATAAGTTTGGATTTCTCATGGAAATTCCCAATACTGTTTGGATGCGCAGTTTTCAGAATTGGAAATTCCCTAAGTTTTCCACCAGGCCAAATGTCCTGGCCAGCACAACACCACCTGAACCACCTCCCTGTCGTCTCCTTCACTGCCCTCCATCTTGTCTCCTTCACCGCTCTCCATCTCCTCTCATTCCTCCTCTCGCTGCCATACGCCACTGACTCTGACAACGTACGGTGTCTCTTGAGCCTTTGCTAGTTCTCTAACCCCTCTAGTGGCCTCCGCAACTAGACCAAGGCCTCCTTTGTCCCCTTTGAGAGCTTATTCTCTTGCCTCTAGGGCGTCACCTGCAACAATGAACATGTCTACAACCTCTCTCTCCAGGGGCTATCACTCAACCTCTCCTCCAACGATACTGCTAATGCCATACTGTTGGAGCTCTCTAGGCTGCTCAACCTCGTTGTGCTCAACCTTTCTGAGAACCAACTCTTCGGCGAGACGGTGACATCTTGCGGGAGCTCACTAGCTCCATCCTTGACAAGCTGGGCCTCCTGGTGCACCTCTCCAACTTCGATGTCTCGTACAACCGCCTCTGGGTACATCCCTGTGTAGGGCTGGAAATGAGTCAAGCTGAGCCAGACTCGACTTGGCTCAGTAGAAAATGAGCTTGTTTCGACTAGGCTCGGCTTGGCTTGTTGTGTGTCTCTAGCCATCTCGAGCTAGCTCGTGATCCTACCAATTTCAATATATGTTGCATTTAAAACATCAACATCAACATCAACAAAGCCTTCTAGTACCAAGCAAGTTGGGGTAGGCTAGAGTTGAAACCCAATAAGTAGTCACCAAAAAGAGAGAGAGAGAGAAAGGGGAGGGGAAAAGCTTTTAAGAGCACTAAAAGGGAAAAAGACTAATCACGGTTCGGGCACGTGGATAGCTTCTTTCCAAGCACTTCTATCCAAACACAACTCCTTTGGGATATTCCATTCCTTCAAGTCCCTTTTGATTGCCTCCTCCCATGTCAAGTTTGGTCGCCCTCTACCTCTCTTCACATTATTGACCCGTCTTATGATACCTCTGTGCATCGGTGCCTCTGGGGGTCTTCGTTGGACATGCCCAAACCATCTCAACCGGTGTTGCATAAGCTTTTCTTCAATTGGCGCTACTCCTAGCCGATCGCGTATGTCATCGTTTCTCACTCGGTCCAATCTTGTGTGCCCACATATCCAACGCAACATACGCATCTCTGTGACACATAGTTGTTTGATATGCCGCCTCTTAGTAGGCCAACACTCAGCCCCATATAACATAGCAGGCCTAATCGCCGTCCTGTAGAACTTGCCTTTCATCTTCTGTGACACTCTCTTGTCACATAGGACTCCCGATGCTTGACGCCATTTCATCCACCCCGCTTTGATCCTATGGCTAACATCTTCATCAATATCACCATCTCTCTGAAGCATCGATCCCAAATAACAGAAGGTGTCCTTCTTTGGTACTACTTGGCCTCCCAAGCTTACATCTCCATCCTCACTAATTGTAGTACCAAAGTCACATCTCATATACTCGGTTTTGGTCCTGCTAATTCTAAATCCTTTTGACTCTAGGGTCTGACGCCATAACTCTAGCTTTCTATTTACTCCTTCTCGGCTTTCATCTATTAGAACTATATCGTCAGCGAAAAGCATACACCAAGGGATATCTCCTTGTATATCCTTCGTGATCTCATCTATCACTAAGGCAAATAGGTAAGGGCTCAAAGCTGAACCTTGATGTAGTCCTATGTTAATCGGGAAAACATTTGTATCACCATCAGTTGTTCGGACACTGGTCACAACCTTGTCATACATGTCCTTAATGAGCGTAACATACTTTGTTGGGACTTTATGCTTATCCAATGCCCACCATATGAGATTCCTAGGTATTTTATCATAGGCCTTTTCCAAGTCGATAAAAACCATGTGCAAGTCCTTCTTCTGCTCTTTATACCGCTCCATGACCTGTCTTATTAAAAAAATTGCTTCCATGGTTGACCTTCCAGGCATGAATCCAAATTGGTTCATGGTGATATGCGTCATTCCTCTTTGGCGATGCTCAATAACTCTCTCCCAAAGCTTCATAGTGTGGCTCATGAGCTTAATCCCTCGATAGTTGGTACAACTTTGAATATCTCCCTTGTTCTTGAAGATTGGTACTAATGTACTCCTCCTCCACTCATCGGGCATCTTGTTTGATCGAAAAATATGGTTGAACAACTTGGTTAGCCAAACGATAGCAATATCCCCAAGGCATTTCCACACCTCTATTGAGATACCATCCGGACCCATCGCCTTGCCCCCTTTCATTCTCTTTAAAGCTTCTTTGACCTCTGACTCTTGGATCCTGCGTACAAAGCATCTATTTAAATCATCAAAGGAGTCATCCAATTGGGTGTCCATAGTCTCATTCTCACCATTGAAAAGATTGTCAAAATACCTCTGCCACCTCTGTTTGATGTCTTGTCCTTTCACCAAGAGTTGATCCATCTCATCTTTAATGCATTTAACTTGGTTGAGGTCCCTTGTCTTCCTTTCCCGAATCCTAGCCATCTTATAGACATCCTTCTCCCCTTCTTTTGTACTTAGTCTTCGGTAAAGATCATCATAGGCACGACCCTTTGCCTCACTCACAGCTCGCTTAACAGTCTTCTTTGCTACCTTATACCTCTCTATGTTGACCGTGCTCCTGTCATGGAACAAGCTCCCGTAACATTCTTTCTTCTCCTTTATTGCCTTTTGAACATCCTCGGTCCACCACCAAGCATGGTTGTCATGGCGCCCCGGCGAGTCCAGTCGCCAGGGGGCCGACTGGACGCCTAGGCGCCTAGGTGGGCGCCTAGGCGTCGCCTAGGCGACCAATTAAATTCAGCACACAACCACACATAGTTCATACTTCATAGCACAATTAAATTCGCCTAGGCATATTCCATAGTTCATACTTCATAGTTCATAGCACACAACCACACATGCAAAATAAAGTTTCACACAGGGGACTAGGGGAGGGAGCACAGGGGACTAGGGGAGGGAGCACAGGGGAGCCGGGGAGCACAGGGGACTAGGGGAGAGAGCACAGGGGAGCCGGGAGCACAGGGGAGGGAGCACAGGGGAGGCGGCGCAACTGCGCAAGGGGAAGCAGCGCAGCTGCGAAGATCTGGCGGCCGGCGGCGCAAACGAACCGGAGATCCGGCGGCCGGCGGAGCAGATCCGGCAGCCGGTGGGCGGCGGCGCAAGGGACTGAGGCGTGAGGCGGCGGCGCAAGGGAAGCGGCGGCGGCGGCGCAAGGGAAGAAGAACCTAAAGCCGAAAGGGCCTGGGCACGCGGGCTTAGAAAATAGACTCACGGACCCTAGGCGCCCGCCCAGAGTCTCTTGGCGACCGCCTAGGCGCCATGGGCGACGCCTAGACTGTCCAGGCGGGCGCCTAACTCACCCAGGCGAGGCGTTTCAGCTAGGCGTCCGGCGGCCACCGCCTGGACGCCTAGTCGGCGCCTAGGCGTCGCCTAGGCGACGCCGTGACAACAGTGCCACCAAGTATCTTTAGGTTCACCTCTGCTCCCTTTGGTCACTCCAAACACTTCTAACGCCACCTTCCTAATACAAGTTGCCATTTTCACCCACATGTTGTTTGCATCTTCTTCTTCGGACCAAGCGCCCTCCACAGAAACTCTTTCCTTAAAGACTTCGGATGTCTCCCCTTTGAGTTTCCACCACTTCGTCCTCGCAATTTTGTCTTGTTTATCCCTATGGGTACGGATCCGAAAGTCAGCCACCACAAGATTATGTTGGGGCACAACACTCTCTCCAGGTATCACCTTACAATCCAAACATGCTTGTTTATCTTCTCTCCTAGTGAGAACGAAGTCGATCTGGCTCGAACGATGACCACTACTAAAAGTCACCAAATGAGAATCTCTCTTTCTGAATAAAGTGTTGGCTATCACTAGGTTGTAGGCTACAACGAAGTCCAAAATATCCTCTCCTTCTTGATTCCTACTACCATACCCGAAACCTCCATGAGCCAGCTCATAACCTGCCTTTGTTGAACCTACATGACCATTGAGATCTCCTCCTATGAAAAGCTTCTCATTGGTTGGTACTGCTCTGACCATGCTATCTAAGTCTTCCCAGAACTTTCTCTTCTCGCTCTCACTGAGACCAACCTGAGGGGCGTATGCACTTATTATGTTCAAGACCACATCCCCCAAAACTAGTTTGACTAAGATAATCCTATCTCCCTGCCTTTTGACATCCACCACTCTATCCTTAAGGTTCTTATCAATCAGGATACCTACTCCATTTTTGTTTGCCACTGTTTCTGAGTACCAAAGCTTGAAACCAGTGTTCTCCACCTCCTTCGCTTTTTGCCCCTTCCATTTTGTCTCCTGGACACATAGGATATTAACACGCCTCCTGCTCGCTGCATCGACTAACTCTCTTAGCTTACCTGTAAGGGACCCTACGTTCCAACTACCTACACGGATCCTAGTCGGCTCAACTAGCTTCCTTACCCCTCGCACCCGTTGAGACAGATGCGAAGACCCTTGCACATTTGTCACTACACCCGGGCGCCGATGTAGCGCGCCACTAAGGAAGCGACGACCCGATCTTTGCTCACTTGACACCGCATCCAGATCACGACACGGCGCGCCACCAAGGGGGTGGCGGCCCGGCCCTTGCCCATTTAACACCATACCCGGGTTCCGATATGGCGCGTCGCTAAGAGGGTTATGCCCCAACGGTTTTCTATTGGGTTTCATTTCCATTTGAGTGACTAAGTTTTTTATAGCTGGCTTGCCACGCCTAACGCAACCCTCCTCCTTGTACCTGGACTTGGGACCAGGCTATGCTGCACCAACATATGCTGAGACAACATAGGTGGAGTTAAAACATCTAAATTACCAAATGAGCAACTCATGAGGTGGCTTGGCTTGGTTTGGAACTGAGTCTAAAACACAGGCTTGGACTCGGCTCGTTTGACATACGAGCCGAGCCGAGACTCAAGCTAGCTCACGATCTCGAGCCAATTTACTAGCACTATCCCGTCCTCCTTGCACGGGCTCTCCACGCTCGCCATCGTTGGCATCGACCTTGGTAGTTTGCTGCTCAGCTTCTCTGTCATCTGCCTCTGGGTCTGCTTAGCTTCTCTTGCTCAGTCTCTTGTGCCTCTGTGGCTGGTCGTCATCGCTCATGGCAGAGATAGTGGACAGGTCGGGCTGAGGCAATGCGTGGAATGAATTCCTCACAATTCTTTGGATGAGAGCTTGGTATTATAACCGGAGGCACTATGTTGAGTTTATTTCCTTGTGGAAATGAAAGTAATTCCATGTAGCAACTTCTCTGTCCATCCAAATGCTGGAATTTGTTGGTCCCAATTCCAATTCAATAATTCTGCGCCGAATTCTGGGATCCAACTGGGGCCTGATAGACAAGTTACTTCTACTTATAACTGAGACACGTTGGTCTGTCTGTGTAATCAACCCCTTTGGTTTCGTTTGTTACTGCATTCAAAGTTTGATGTCTTCCACACGCTAGTTAACATATCACCACTCAAGTGTTCTATCTCCTTTCTGTAAAGTGTAAACCATTGAACAACCTAACAGGGCAACAGATTTTTCTGGCAATCTATGCTACAGAATGAATAAAATTGTTTTGAAGAATTTTAAGGGCTAGGCATATGGTTGTAAGCAAACTCCATGGATTCCTTTTTATTAACCTTTCTTTTTTGCTTCTGATTGTGAAGGAAAGTAAATCCAGGTTTATGCGCTGTTGAACTTTGTCCTACAATGGGAACCAGGGCTGTTCGTAATGTTATCATTTTAGGTCATCTTGTTTCATGAACTATAGTTTAACTAATTGCTACTTCTGTTGGTTTACAATATGAACTTGGACTGTTAAATTTAGCTTCAATATATCTAGTTTGACAAAATATGATAGGTCATAATATAGGAGAACATGGGTTCTATACCACTTTAGCAGTCAATCATGATAAATGACAAACTGATCCTCGTTTTAGGCTTAAAGACTCCACTTGAAAGGAGCAATGTGGCAACACGGTCCAAATGCTGAAAATATGTAATATGATATGGTAGCAGCATAGGCTAATAGAAATGGCAATATCAAGGCTCTCTTGGACCATGAACAAGAAATATACTATTGTATCTGCTTTGAATGTGATGCTTTCATTTCTTAACACTTGGAGCTTGTCCCCTTACTAATATACCATTATAAATACTCTAGTGGCAGTGGATCATTGCTGCATGTGATTCTTTTACTATGGTAAGTGTCATAGTGGATAATGCCAAAAATGCAATTGTACCTGACGTGCTGAGGATATTGATCTGAGCAGATGTATGTTTTGATGACAGTAATATTTTATTTCTTTGTTTATTTGTATTTTGTTTTGTTCTAGACATAATAATTTTGACACCTCATTCTGAAAAAGTTACCTGGTCTGATAACTAATTGATGGACTTCACCTGCAGATGTTTCTCTAAATTTTACGGCAGCATCATGTTCTGTTTTAACGATGTTACACTTGTCTTATGAATACAGCTCCCCCGGATTCAAATTACAGACCCAATAGCAAGATACTATGGCATGAAGCGTGGGCAAGTTGTAAAGATCATCCGAGCCAGTGAGACTGCTGGAAGATATGTGACCTACCGTTATGTTGTGTGAGCTTCACTACATTTTCAGGCCTGGAGCTATGGCTCTGTATGGAAACTCTAGCAGGGCTAAATGTTAGAGTTAGATTGTAACCTTAAATTAACTCCGAACTAACTTTAGTCCTTGAGTTGTATGGATGCAAGGGTTAGAGGTTAGAGTTAATTATTTTTTCAATCATTTGATTACTTTTTGGCTTGATTTAGTGTGACCAGACTAGTCTCGTTGTGTGGCTATGTGGGTGTGTGCCTGTGTGGAGATCTATTGTGTGGCTGGAAATCCCATGGGTTAGATTGAAATAGTCCAACTCTAATCCTCCTGTATGGGTATTTTGGGGGTTAGTTGGGTAAATCTAACCTAAACTAACTCTAACCCCAGGACCCATACAGGACCTAATGTTACCAGTGAAAATGCCCTATGTTGCTAATTCATTCCTTTTGTAGAAATATTCTTGTCGGCAAGTAACAGAAGTACTGCAGTGCCTTGGTTCTCTTTCTTTAGAGCTATTTGACATAGCCTTGCCATTACTAGACAGGTCTGTGCAGTGTTACAATTCCATCCTCCTTAATCATTCATGGCTATCAGGAATGGGTTGTCAGTTTCATATTTCGTGCCTCCCTACATATATGGCGTCGTTTGTTTGATTCAAATTAGCATAATCATTCGGAGCATGGTTCGCCACATGTGCAGCAGGGTAGCTGAGATGAAAGCACGGGGAACATGGGATGTTCATACATCTGGAGCATGGATTCTCTTGTCGGATGGACTGAACTTATGTGGCTGAGAGCATACACATACTAGGAGCAAACCATAATTTGTGCTTCGTAAAAGTGGCAGCATAGCAGCGAAGTGGTAAATTCCTACTGCCGAGGGGGTTCTCTTCATCTCTTTTCATTTTTTGTCCAGATCGCTGGCTTAAATTGGTCATGCCTGCTGGGAAAGAGTAATCTAGAAGTTTTAGGACTTGTCACGGTCATCTCTGCTAGTAAAATCTGCAGCAGTGACGGGTGCCAGATGTCAAGAATTGGCAGGACACTTCTGAGTTCTGAGCCTTCTCTAGTCGCTGCCGTGGTAAAGTCTCCAAGTCAGTCAAACGATACGAACCGACGCGAGACCGCGGGCGTGCGACGGCGACATGAGCTCGGCGACTTGGACTGGTCACTTCTGTTGTGAGAGCCACTGTGTTATGGACCGTCGGTGGGTCGGTGGTGAGCAAGTTCGCTGGAGTTTTGGCGGAAAAGTTTATCGCCAACATGGTCACCAGACACGCACGAATACATGCGAGATAGGGATAATGATATTTCTTGTCCGTCAAACTTGGAGCCCTCCCGACATAAGTACAACCACTTCCCAACATGTCTCCTCCCCTAAGTTTAGGTCCAGAGTTTTATGCCATTACTTATGCAAAACATATTACATTCAATCAAACATTCCCGCCGTTCACGGTCGTCGTTCTAGTTGCATTCGTCACTGTCACTGCTGGCATAGCCGTGACATTGTCTGCCCATCATCCTCATCCTAGATTGGCGCCGACGAAAAATGGGCCCGCAATACAAAATAATCCTCCCAAGTGGCACACGCCGACGACAAGGCACCCCATCGCACTAAAATCTAGGCATGCGCTCTGTTGCTCTTCTTCACCAATCGACGATCCAATATCTTTGTTGGAACCAGTTCACTCACATCCAATTTCACTAGCAAGGGTAATTTAGCAAACATCGGAGAATGACAGGGAATAAATTGTTTCAGCTTGTAAGCCACATAACCCACCTAGCTCAACATTTTAAAGGGGCCAAAATATTTGAATGATAACTTAGGATAAGGCCTATTCACAACTGAAGACTAAGCATATAATTGAAGTTTGAGATAAACAAAATCACCTACTTGAAATGAACAAAACGAATGATTCAAGTCAACTTGTTGTTTCATACGATTCTGTGCTCATGCCAACTGTTGCTTCAGCATATCTGAAAATAATTGTCGGCCACGTAGCAACTGATCAACATCGGCAATAAAAGAGGTACCAATCGCCGTGGAGGATAAATCAGGCAAAAATGCATAGGGTAATCCTGGCCAAACAATACTTTATACAGAGTAGTCTGTAATGAAGTATGGAAGTTGGTATTGTACCAAAATTGGGGTAAAGGCAGCCATTGAACTCAACGGTGAGGAGTAACTGCAGTAGCCGAGCGTAGATACATCTCTAAACACTGGTTGACACGTTCTGTTTGCCCATCCGCCTGGGGATGATATGCAGTGGACAACTGAAGGGGAACTTGCAGTTTGTCAAAGAGACACTTCCAGAAATTACTTGTGAAGACTTTATCTCGGTATGATACTATGGATTTGGGCAGTCCATAAAGAGAGACGATCCTGTCTAGAAATAACTTGGCTACTTGAGGAGCAGTACATGGGTGTTTCAATGGCAAAAACTGAGCAAATTTGGAGAAACGATCGACAACAACCAAAATGCAATTGTAGCTGTCTGATACCGGTAAACCCTCAATGAAGTCCATAGTAATGTCTTGCCAGGACCCATGTGGAACCGGCAACGGTTGCAGTAAGCCCAGACTATTACAGTTTTCATGCTTAGCTTGCTGGCAAATCACACATTGTTTGACAAACTCCTGTACTATTGTTTTCAACCCGGTCCATGTAAACAATTTGTGCACTCGTCGATAAGTTGCTTGTATACCAGAATGTCCACCCACCGCCGAGGAGTGGAAATAATTTGGTTTGAAGAGCAAAGTTGACGCCGATCCAAATTTTGCCCTTATACTTAATAAGTCCATTGACCAGTTCATACCCATGTTCATTTGTGCCGACAACAGTTAGTTCCCGTAAGAGGTTTTGAGCGTTAGTATCCACCACATAAGAATTGACAACTACTAGTTAGTGTCCAATGTATCGACACAACCGCTATAAGATAAAAAATGAGTCGTGGAGATTTTGATTCTATTATATGATCCCCATTATTCCCTCATCCCTGGAATTCTGTTGGTTTTGGAGTTATGGTTTAGTATGATAGCATGGTGGGTTCTGGGTGCAAGCGAGGGCATTGGTTAGTCGCACCCAGGGCACTATAAGGACCGGTCTACGAGATCCGTTGCAATACACTTTTGTACTAACCACAAGTCTAATAGGTAAGTCCTAACTGGAGGTATGTGGCATTCCAACTTGAAGCACCATTTGGAGATGGGTCAAGCAGCATCTGCGGGTGGCTTGTACCGACGAGGTACAAAAGGGGGCGCGACGTTGGTCCAGTGCGTTGGCACGCCGGCGAAACCTAGAGTGGGTGTTATTGAGTTGGAGCATCTCATGCTAAAGGTTTTGGCACGAGTTCCCGTGGTATGGGTCATCTCGTTGCATTTTGGTGTGCGGGGATGAGTGCGTACCTTGTGGGGTATTGTAGTACACCTCTGATCAGAGTTTAAATCTTTTCAAAAAGCCGAGCTCACGGTCAAGGGCGGGTTGCGTGACATCTCGCAGTTAGTTTATATTTATGAGTGTTACATGATGAATTGGCATGTAAGGACTGTTGAGCGAGGAGGGCTGATTGTACTCCTTGAGTTAGAAGATGTTGTATTGTTCATGTTTATTATTCAGTACAATTAAACTTGACTACATTAAATGCTACAACTTGAAAATGTACTTTTCCACACTTTAAACCCTTATCATCTCCTTGTTATTACCCTGCATTACTATTGCATTCTCGATGGCTTGTTGAGTACTTTTGTACTCATACCCGTTGGAACACACTTTAGAGACAACGTACTATGAGGAGGATGGTCTGGAGTAGCGACCCAGTCAAGGACGCGAGACTGGTAGAGATGTCCATCACATAGTTTTATTTTCATAGTTTCCTTTAATTTTATACTTATGTAATAATGTGGTCTGCGAACCACGTATGATTGACCGTATGTACGCTGTCGCTTGATGGACATCTTTTTATTATTGTTTTTCTATGGAAATTCAATAATGTATAGATTTTATTTAATTCGGGCACCTTACAAGATGGTATTAGAGCCGACTTGACTGTAGGAAGCCAAATGGACCAGCCTAACGCTTAGCTTTACAAAAGTTATTTCATAAAAACCTACCTCGTATTTTCTCTCTCCCTTACTCTTTAAACTTGTTTTATTTGTAGATGCCTGTCCACCACGTCCACAACTTCTACCGGGACCGCGAGGGATTCATCCGGGAGCTCCGGATGATGGTGACCTTCCTCAGGTTCACGTTCGAGCCAGAGTTCCATGGGGTGTACATGGAGGAGTTCGTGGGCCCTTGTGACGTTTCCGTCACAATCCACGCATCCGGAGAGCACCCGCCCTTCTTCATGGCGGCACTTGAAGATCCGACCTCCGACGTCGCTTGTCAGTGCGCCGCCTTCTAGGACCTCACGAAGCTGAGAATGATCTACGATGATCGTCTTCAGGAATCTTCCTTCCGCCTTGTGCTAATGCGTACCTCTGGCGCCCACCGCATCATCTACGTCGGTTTCCTATTTGACCGCGACCCAGTCATGGCCAGGCACACCCGTCTCCTCCAGGCCATGGACGATCTCCACACCAAGGCTATGCTCGACGCCGAGGAGAACCATGAGGTGGTTGAGTTCCTTCGTCATGAGACGAAGAGCACTATCTAGCAGAACAGTGAGCTGCAGCGCAAGATCATCTAGCTGTAGAAGGATATCACGGAGATGCTTCCCCTTGTTCTGAGGCAGAAGGAGCCCATCCGGGAGCCCACCCCTTAGCCCAAGAGGATCACTCTGCCGCTAGCACCCGCAAGACCATTCGGCTATAGCATCGTCGCTCCGAGGCCTTTCGTCGTCCTCGACCCCCTGATCAAGAAATTCACTAAGCCCAGCGTCCCCTAGGATACTCGTGGTTCCGAGAGCGCTGAGACTGCATCGGGCAACAAGTATATTCCATCAGGCAATAATTCTCATTGGTTGTGTTGACACGAAAACATGCTCCCGCACTTGGGTCAATTCGACGGTCCAAAAGTGTATGGATACTTAGGGAAAAGCCTAAGCGTAACACCACACCGACGTCGCGTTCCGACTACCCTTAGCCATGGTAAGGGGGGTGGAGTCGCCAGGTAATCATATCACACAGAAATAATCCAATTAGCCAAAAGAAATATATAAAATAGAACAAATCAGCAAGCCGAGCGGAGCCTGACTGATTCGAAGTGTACAGTGCGAAGGGTATCACCGAAGGGTACCTTCGGCGTATGGTGCGAAGTGTCCCACCGAAGGGTACCTTCGGCGTTCGGACTGATCTGACTGAAGACAGGCTCCGAATAGATCCTGATGTGACAATCACCTCCAAACAGCGGGGTTCGGCGTGAAGTCTCTGATACACTAAAATAACTTAGATGCAACACGCGGGCGTGACTTCATCTACCGCGGGGTACGAGCGTGGTGAAGAATGTCGTGATGAAGTCTGTCGCGAAGCGTGTTGGCGTGCAGGACTTGGTCCAACTGACAACAGCGTGATGGTCCGGCACGAGTAGTCGAAGTAGTAATCTCGCCGAGGGGTGTTCTGGCAACCTACGAAACCAATCTCTTGGCCCCAGACACCTCCGACGAAGTGGCTCCGAATGATGAAACCTACAACAGAACAGATATCAAGTGCCAATTCGGCATGGGGACCGAATTATGCTAAGTGTTACACTAGGGGCGAAGGTAGCAATCTATTACGCAGATTAGCGGATACTTCACAAGCGCAGTAATAAGGCGATAACAATCTATTACGTAGATTAATGGATACTTCACAAGCAAAGTAACAAGGATTACCACTGTTCCGAAGTGGTCGGCGGAGGGCTTCCAGGCAAACCCACGAAGATTGCAGAAAGTAAAGGTAAAATAAAGGTACGGTTCAAAGCTAGGGCTTTGTGTTGATTTGTGTTGGGGGGTTAATGAACCGGCCTCACCCCTATATTTATAGGGGCTAGACTTCTAATCTCTAAGCCTAATCTGATAGGATTCGACCTAATCTCACATAGGGATAAAACATAATAGAATCAAACTCATCTCTTATCTTTGATTTCCTACCCGAAGTGGGCCTTCAGTCAGGCCCACCGAAGCCTGCTCCTCGGGTCGAAGTTTCGGCGAGGTGGGCCTTAGAAGGCCTTCGGGCCGAAGGTTGCAGGCTCGCTGGATGCTTCCGAAGCCCACAGCTTGACGGGCCTTTGGCCCTGTAGGGCTTCGGCCTAGTCCAGGACGTGTATTTTCGACCCAAATTACCAAAATTGATATTTTGATAATCTTAACCATTAATGCCATTTTTTGCTATCAACACATGCCCCCTACCTTTTAGTGAACTAAGTGAACTAAAAGCATAATGGGCTAAGGACGATATCTTTCATATCGGCCTTTCGACACTTTTCAAGTTTTTTGCCACACACTTGGGAAATAACTTTTCAAGTACCTGCCATTCAAAGCTCTTCGAAACCGTTCTCTTTGCAGAGACTACCACATAGGCATTGCTAGGAGCGATTTCAACTATTTTGAAAGGACCTTCCCAACTAGGTGACCATTTACCAAATTTAGGGCTCTTAGTGCCTAAGGGCAAAATCATCTTCTAAACCAAGTCACCTACTTGAAACGATTTTGGTTTAACTTTCTTATTGTAGGCTTTAGCTACTCTCTTTTTGTCTATCTCCATAGCTTCTAGAGCCCTCAACCTCTTATCGGTCACTTCTTCTAGATTGTCCTTCAAAAGAGTCTCATACTCGTTGACCGATAAGCCATCTTGCTTTAGGACTCTTAAAGAGCCAAGATCTACTTCTACAGGTAGAACGACTTCTTGTCCATATACCAACTCATATGGACTAACTTTGGTAGCACCGTGCTTTGCAATTCTACAAGCCCATAGTGCCTTAGAAAGCACTTCATGCCACCTCTTAGGGAAATCTTAAATTTTCCTCTTAATGAGTTTAATCACAATCTTATTACTAGACTCGGCCTGACCATTGGCCTGAGCATAGTATGGTGAAGAGTTTATTAGCTTAATACCATAAAATTCGGCAAAGTATCACTTCTTTAGAAACAAATGAATTGCCTTGATCTGTAGTGAGAGTTTGGGGAATACCGAATGTATGTATAATGTGCTTCAAAATAAAATCAAGTACCTCGTTGTAAGTCATGTTCTTGAGAGGCACGACTTCGGTCCATTTGGTGAAGTAGTCCATCGCCATCAACACGAACCGATGCCCTTTTGAAGAAGGGGGGTAAATCTGGCTAATGAAATCTAAACCCCAACCTCGGAACGGCCATGGCTTGATAATAGGGTTAAGCAATGAAGCGAGATCTAACTAAATGTTGCCAAACTTTTGACACGCTTCACACCCTCTATAATACTTAAAACAATCCTCAGTCATAGTCGGCCAATAGAAACCTGCTCTTTTGAGCATCCAACTCATCTTCTGGGCTGACTGATGAGTGCCACAAAGCCCTTCATGGACTTCTCCCGTAGTCACCTGGGATCGTTCATCGTCTAAACACTTTAACAGTACTCCATCAACAGTTCAACGATATAGTGTATCATCTAGCAACACAAATTTAAATGCTTGTTGCCGAACTTTCTGATCAACCCTTCGACTAGGGTCTCTCAAATAATGGATGATTGGAACTCTCCAATCGCTCTTATGGGCTTCTGAAGGGTTTGCTAGCTCATTCCCTAGAGTGATGTCCAAGCTACTGATTTCGGAGTGCCCCCCGAGCCTTTCCCGCTTCTGCCGAAGCCTGCTTGAGCTGGCTGCGTGAAGTTGGTCAGGCCAAAGCCTCCTGTTGGAGGGCTCTGGCTCCTGAAGACTCTCACTGTCCAGGGGCTTCGGTGCAGGGGCTCCGATGCGCTAGGTCCTTCGGCGGGCGGGGTACTCCGGCCTGGGGGCTCCGGTGCGTGGTAGTCTCCGATGGCTGGAGGGGTCCGACCCGGAGGGTTCGGCAACCCTCGCGCCTGCCCGAAGCTCCTGGCTTCGGCAGTGAGACCAAGCATCGACTTTTCTTGTATAGAAAATTTACCTCTCCTGACTTGATAGCCGGATGCTTGCTGAGCCAAATCATTTGCAATGGAATTGGCCTCTCGTGACACGTGACAAATTTTGAAGTCATCAAAAGTAGCAACTATGTCTAGGCATTTATCCAAGTAGCTGTTTAGCAAGACATTAAGACATTGAGCACTCTTAGCTACTTGTTTCACTACTAACAGAGAATCACCATGCGCATGAACATGTTTAACACCCATGGATTCCAACAATTCAAGTCCTAGCAATAAAGCCTCAGATTCAGCTTGGTTATTAGTAGAGGGAAATTCTAAACGAGCCGAGGTTTCAAAATGCATTCCACTAGGTGATATGAGAACCACTCCAATACCTTGGCCACTTTTGTAAGTTGAACCATCAAAATATGTTTCCATGGTACTACCTCAATTAGAGCAACACTGTCACTCTAACTGACATCTATGTGGTGATCAACTATAAAGTTAGCGACAATTTGGCCCTTCATAGCTCTTAGGGGTTCATAGGCCAAATCATACTCAATCAAAGCGTAAGCCCACTTCCCGATTCTTCCACATAGAATCGGCCTTTGCAGCATGTGTTTTATAACATCAGTTTGGCAAACGACAACACATGTAGTAGGGAGAAGATAGTGACGTAATTTGGTACATGCGTAGTAAAGTGATAGTCACAAGCATTCCACAAACGCGTACCTGGTTTAGGCGTCCAGTAGACGGCGGCTCAAGAACGTGATGATGTACTCCTTTCCCTCCACCTCCTGGGTTAGCACGACCCCGATCACGCTATCTTCAGTAGCAATGTATAGCCGAAACAGAATCCCGGCTTTCGGTGCCCTCACCACGGGTGGCGATGACAAGCACTCCTTGATCCTTTCAAATGCGCTTTGCTGACTTGCCCCCCATGTGAACTCGGCTTCATTCTTTAGACGGAGTATGGGGACAAAGGCATAAATCTTGCCAGACAAGTTAGATATAAAGCGACGCAAATAATTCATCTTGCCTAGCAGCTTCTACACATATTTCTTGCATGTCAGCGCTGCAAGGTTTCCAATTTTCTCAAACCTCTTAGGATCAATTTCTATACCTCTTTCGTGAATCATGAATCCTAAGAACTTGCCTGCCGACACGCCCAAAGCACATTTGAGCGGTCTCATTTTTAAGCCATACTGTCGCATCCTATCAAAAGCAACTCTCAAATCGGCTAAATGGTTTCCCATGGCATCCGATTTGACTACAACATCATCTATGTAAACTTCTAACATAACTCCTAGCAAGTCATGAAAGATCAGGTTCATAGCACGTTGATATGTAGCGCCAGCATTCTTTAAACCAAAAGTCATAATCCGAAAGATCTCTACCTGATAGACACTCTACTTTGTTATGGATGGCGTCGACGGACACATTGGCCAATGCTACCTGGGCTGAAGTGTCTGCGGGTATGACCTCTACTTCATCGTCGTCCCACTGAATTAGGCATTGGTGCAAAGTAGAAGGAATGCAACAGTTCGCGTGAATCCAGTCACACCCAAGCAGCACACTATTGTTACCTTGCACATCAATGACGAAGAATGTCGTTGGCAATGTCTTGTTGCCTACTGTCAACTCCATGGAGAGCACGCCTTTGGCCTCGGAACTCTCGCCATTGAAGCCGTTGAGCATCAAGTTGGTTTTTTTAGGTCCTCTTCGTCCCTCCAAGTTTCCTCAACAGCGAGTGAGGCATTAGGTTAACAGTGGCGCCACCATCAACAAGCATCCTGGAGATCGGCTTCCCATCAATGTGACCTCTGATGTAGAGAGGCTTTAGATGGTGAGCAGTATCCTCGGGTTTCTCAAAAATAGCATTGCGTGGGCTGAGGTTCAACTGAGCGACCTCGGCCTCGTCCCGTGGTAGGGCGAATTCGGCGGGCAGCATGACGACGTTGATTTCCATCGCCTGGGGTGTGGGTCCCTTAGAGATGGGCGAGTAGTCGTCGTCGAGCAGGGCGTCGTCGTCGTCGCTCGGACTAGGAGCCGGGTTGGTTATCTCAACCGGCTTTATCCTCCATACTTGTCTCATTATTGGCCGATGGTAGATTTCTTCAAAGACGGTGTCTCGCTCATCCTCGACTTTCCTCCCGCGCATCTCCTTTGCCCGTAGGCATTGCAGATGCCTCTTCTATGATTTGGACATACTTAGAGGTGCCCAAGATGGTTGTGGCTTGGTACCAAGTGCCACTGCCTGGTTCCTGTTAATTTTGGCCGAAGTGGTACTGTCTAGCTCGGCCTCGCATGTTTCATAATTGGAGGGGCCTTCGCTGCGGACCCTATTAATTGGACCAGCCTCGTTTGGCCGATCGGACCAGGCTCCGGCGCGGACTCCGACCTGAGCAGGAGACTTATCTCTATCAGGCTTTGGCGAAGGGGCCTTCGGGATTGGGACTTCCTGAGACCCTATTTTTACTGTGATGGCTTCGGACTCCCTATCCTTTCCCTCTTCGCATTCATCGTCTTTGACTTCATTCTGCGCGAGTCGGTTTTGAGGTACCACAGACAGCCTATGGATGATGACCCCACTGCTGTATCTGCTTGTCCTTGCCAGTCATAATACTCTGAAGGAAAACAAGGAACAATGTTATGTTGTGGAGGGTACTCCGATTGTGTTACGTATGGAGCCCACTGGGTCCCTGCCTAGTTATATGGCAGAGGCATTGGTGGATCTAGTGTCTTTGCCCATTGTTAGCCGAACCTGTTACCCGGAGGGGGGTTTGGCCAGGTTGACGGTGTCTTGGACCATATTAGCGAAGGGTCCTGCCAGGCCGGAGGTACGTTCGGCTAGTGCGGGCCAAAGGCTCCTGCCGGATGGTTCATCTAGAGCGATGCTTGGTTCGGCCATCGGGGGCCGAACTCGTCCTACATGGGGCTCGACCACTGGGGTCCGAGGCCACTGTATGAAGTGTTCGGCCACTAGGGTCCGAAGCCACCGTAGGGGGTGTTAGGCCACTGTGGCCCGAAGTCCTCATGCAGAGGGTTCGACCACTGTGGTCCGAAGCCACCCTCCGACCACTTGGGTCCCTTCAGCTGACTTAGCCTTTTGGCATGGGGGCTTGCTTCCCTAGCTTTTCTTTGATGCTTATCTAACAACATCTGATACGTTACCTTCGGCTTCTTGCGAGCCCTAGTCGAAGGAGATGTGCTAACATTACTGTTGGTGCAAATGTTACGCCAACAGGTTCTCTGAAATCAAGAATGGACAAACAAGGAGTTTGCATTTTAGGACTATCTTGAGCCTCCGAATTGGATAATAACTCGAGATGCCCGAATGGGTATAAAGAAATAACTTGCTCTGGATCCCCCTTTACAGGGTACAAAGGGGGGTATTTATAGGTGAAAAAGCATAAGGAAAAGACCTATTTACCCCTAGATTACAACCGACATAGTGGAAACTATTCGGTACCACAAACAAGGTTATATAAGGTAAAATACTACAAGGTAGATGGATAAGCTGGACATCCCATCAATCATGTCCTTCGACTTCGAGGCCTCCATCTTCCATTCGGAGGGTTCTCCAGGGCTTCGCACCGCTGCACCCTTCGGCGTGGCGCCTCATACTTCGAACAACCGCTCACTAGCTTCGGAGTCCTCCTCAGCCTTTGAAGGATTAATCTTTAAGCCCTAAAAATGGAGTAATTTCCCCCAACAGTAGCCCCTCGAATACGCCTCTCTGCAGTTAACCTGTTTAGAAAGAGGGCAGTATATGGAAGGAACATTTCTATTTTTCGAGGCTTAAAGAGGATTTGGGCATGTCGCGGCTTAACCGAGGACTTCGAGCCCAACGCGTTTGAACCTCCCCCTTCGGGTTCCTAATGCAATGGGAACGTACGTTGGGAAGGGAACGGTCTCGGAGTGCGAACGTCGTGGAGCGCCGTTTGATTGTAGCCGTTACAGCGTAAGTAGCCGTTACACTCTGCAAAAAAGGTAACGGTCGATTTTTACGGTAGTTGCTCGCCGTTCCAATTACTGAACCCACTTGTCGGCGACAGAAGCCGAACCTGCAGTGTGAAACCAAACGAAGAGTAGCACTGGACGTGCGGTTATAAAAGGGAAGGACAGGGATTAACCGAGGTTTTTTACCGCATCCATTATTCATGATTCACTTTCCCCAAATCTTCCAACCTATTGAGCACCCAAGCGCGATGGCGAGAACTAGCCATACCACTCCGGCAGCAGCCAACACCCTAGCACAGAGGCAGGCATGGGCTGCCTCGGCAGCAGCGGCAATGGCGGGGACCTCGAGCGGAGCTTGGCCGAAGAATCCTCGGGCGCTCCGTCCGCCCTCCAAGAAGAAGATTGCTCAAAGCTTCCTCATCGGTCAATCCGTGAGCACCGCCGACTCTATTGAAGAAGCCGTGGACGGAAAGCTGGGCGCTGGACTGAGGACTCGAGTCCCTGGGCCAGAATCAACTCCGAGGCCGCGAAGCGGGGAGGTGGTGGTCTTCGAAGCATTCTTCGAAGCAGTCTTGGGGCTGCCAGCCGTGGACTTCTTGGAAGAGGTACTAGACTTGTTCCACATAACTCTGCCTCAGCTATCTCCCAACGCCATCGCGCGTCTAGCCATTTTCGAATGGGCGCTCCGGGCAGAGGGATGCGAAGGATGCTCCGAGATCTTCGCCGCGACCCACGAAGCTATATGCCAGCCGAAGCCTCAAGACGGACCTGGGGACTCCAAGGTGACCATAGCCTTCGGCAGCGTCAATTTCCAGCTACGGAGGGAGCATGTCCTTCATTTCCCTGCAAAAGCCATAAATGACAGGTGGTATACAAACTGGATACTTCGGTGGTTTTACGCCGAAGTCGGAGAGGACTCCCCCCTCGCTGGTCCTCTCCAGGAGATCTGGTTCCGAAAGGAGGCGGACATCTCTCCGAACCCTAGCCTGCTCTCGACGAGGCTAGGGCTGCTTACTTCGGTGGCTCGCCGCATGAGTATGCACGACCTGGCCAAAGAGTTCATCGCCCTTCGGATCCCTCCCCTCGGAGCTAACTGGCCGATCTTGTTTCCACAAGCCTCGGAGGGGGACCTCTGAAACTTAGGTAAGACTACTCCCTACAGCATCATATTAGATGAAGGAAGCAAGCATATTCATAATTTCATACCTTTTTCTTTCAGCGGCGCCTCTGGCATTGGCTCCGGAGGACATAGTTCGGGCCACCGAACGAGTTCTCGGAGCCCCTTCGGTGACCGAGAGGCAAAAAAGGCTAGAGCTAGTGGGATGCTGGGAGCGATCCAACAGAGTGTGGAGAGCTCTCGGGATGGAGCCCCCCCTCTTCCTGACTTCGCCCCGACCGGAGCGGCTGCTCGCAAAAGGAAAGCCACTGTCGAACCATCCAAGAAAACCGGCAAGCAGCCGCCTAGGAAGAAGAAAGTAGCGAAGCCCCCTTCGCAGTTGACGCTTGCCTCGTCTGCCTCGTCTCCGGGTGATCAGAGCTCGGCCTCCGAAGAGATAGAGGACTCTGACGCCCAAATGGCGGCGGCCTTCGAGAGCTACCTCCTGAATGATGACGAAGACCTAGGGGCGGTCCCCCCTGCTCCCGTCGTCGTGCAAGTGGAGTCGGGCTCCAATACTCCCAACTCGCCTACACCCGAGGCGGTTACGGAGGAAAATGCGGCTCCGGCAGGAAATGTTGGGGGTAGGACCTCGGGGGATGACTTCGCCGACATCCTTCAGATGTACGAGGTCCTGGAGGATCCAGCGATCCTACCCCACGAGGCTCCCGGAGGTACTTTCCGAAGCTCCCCCTTTTTTAATCAATACCTGCACACTATCTCTAGAAATATGCTTATTAATTTTGTTATTGAAGTAGGTACCTCTACGGGTGTCGATGTTTCAGTGACGTCCGAAACTCCTGCACCTTCGGAGGCTGCTGCTCGAGTGTATCCTCCCGCGCCTTCAAACGCTCCGAGCTTGACGGTGGAGAACGCGTCCGTCGGAGCGGATGATGCGCCTGCCGAGACGAACTTGGCGACGGAGGTCATCTCTGCAGCGGCGGCTCCGACCACCGAGGTTGCTCCTGCTGCTGCGGTTCTGGCCGAAGGGGTAGCTGCCGAAGATCAGAGTGTCCCTTCTTCAGCCCCTTTCGTACCGGGGAGGGGCAAGAGCATATCTAGCCTCGGCCTTCTTCCTGGCCAGGCCGCGACCTCCACCGGCAATTCGGAGGACGAGGCCGCAGCGGATGATCTCCAAGCTTTGTCTTGGCTTCCTCTGCTGGCTCCGTTCTTGGAGCATCGGAGTGGCCTCCGGAACCTCATGGAGCCCCTGGCAGAGAGAAGCCAGGATATCGCCAATTCGGACTTGGTCTCCGTCTTGAGCGAGGTTAGGGCTTCATCACTCAACTCAGCCCTCGAAAGGGCTGCCCTTCAGGTATGAAAAGACACCATAGCTGCTTCGCATTAGTGACCATACATACTTTAGTACTTACTTGTTCTTTTTGCAGCAATTTGTCCTTGCTAGAGCGGCAGCGACTTCCAATGAGGTCGAGGTTAATCGACTTAACCGGAAGGTCACCACCCTCCAGACGGCCCTTAACGCCTCCACCGAGAGATCCCTCAGGCTGGCGGAAGAGGTCCTAGAGGAAAGGAGGGCTAGGGAAGCGTCTGACGAAGGCCTCCGGGTGGCGCGACAAGACAGCGACGCCCTTCGCTCGTCTGCCCAAGAGGTCGAGGCCGAGCGCGTCATCCTTCGGGCGGAAGTTGAAAGACTCCACCAAGAGGCTGCTACTTCGAGCGCGTAGTTGGTGGAGCTTCAGGGGGCTCTTAGCCAGGCGATGGCCCTCAAGAGCTCTTTAATGCTCCAGGTGGCCGAAGTATCTGCGACTGCTGCAGGGCTGGAAACAGCGGAGAAGAAGAACTCCAGCATTGCGGACCGTACCTTGGAGGCTCTTCAGGGTACCTTGGAGTACTTTGGCACTCTGTGCCCTTCGTCTTCTGCTGCGACCCATGAGCCCCTTGACCGAAAGCTGACGAGGATCCAAGTGGCTTCGTCGCTGATGATGAACTCTGGCATTCGGTACGGAGAGATCTCCAGACAGTGTGCCGACATTGGGGTTCTTCGTCACCTTGAGTCTCTTCAGATCCCCCTCGGCTCAGTCGGGGGTTCGACCCCTGGAGGCTTCTCATCCGACGACTTGCTACGGCCATCTTCGGAAGTGGCTTCGGCCTAGGAAGCCTTCCGGTCAACCTGGAAGACGGACCACAAGGTCGCAACTAAAGCTTGGATTGACGAGGCCCGTCGGCAGAAGCCGGCGCATACAAGGCCACCACTTCCTGCTTCGCCAGCCCCTTCGGTTCCTGCTCCGCCAACCGACCCGCAGGTCTAGCCACTTAGGGTTATTATGTACACGAAGCCTTGTAAAGCCTCTTTTTATTAATGAAAAATCCATAAACAAAAACTTGTCTTGGGTGTTCTGCTCTTTTTTAGGTTTTGTCATGCCCTTCGAGCCCTGACTTCGTACTTTTGGAAATTACCGACGAGCTCCGAAAGGAGTGGGCAAACCTCGAGGGCTTGAGGCCTTACCGCCACTCCTGTTTTTCTGTTCCTCGTGGAGACGGAGGAGAAATCACCCTCGAAGTTTGCCGAGACGTCTTAGCTTATATTAAAGAGGAAGAGAAGGCTGAGGGATCTTCGTCTTCTGAACCTATCGACTGGTCCGACTCAGAGTACCGGGCCGAAGACCCTGCGGAGGCTGACTCCGAAAGGCTCCTGACATGGGCGGAGCTTCAAGAAGAGCAGAAGAAACTACGAGCCTCCAAGAAGAAAAGAAGTGTTCGAACGAAGAGGGCCAAGCCGACAGCTTCAAGCTCCGAAAGGCAGAGTAGCCGGAGGAGTAGCTCTAGATTTCGATAGGGTCTTCGATTTTTCCTAGGCTTGGACCAAAACTTTTCTTGATGTAAAAGTATAATGATTTAATGTGAAATGCTTCGAAAGTATGTTGTGTGACTCCTATCCTCCGACCCCCCTTGTGGGTGGTGGAGCCTTTACTATAGAAAAAGGGTTCGCTAGGCACAATAATGCTCCGAACAACCGAATGCTTCGAATTTACACTTGTCATTTGTTCTTTTAGCAGTACCACTTCGCGGCTCTCCTCTTATTAATAATTTTTTTACACGGATCTTGACGAAGCCGGAGCATGGAATCCATACTTTGGCCACCTTCAGCTCTTGTACAAATAGTTCGCGCTCGAGGACTAAAAATCTGTTCGCTTTTAGTCTTTAGACTCTTGTATGGATCCTAACAAGCCAGAGCCTGGAATCCGTAGGTTGGCCACCTTCGGCTCTTTTACAGATGTTTCGCACCCGGAGGCCGAAAGTCTGTTTTTCTTTAAAGTCCTTAGACTCTTCTACGGATCCTAACAAGCCAGAGCCTGGAATCCGTAGGGTGGCCACCTTCGGCTCTTTTACAGATACTTCGTACCCGGAGGCCGAAAGTCTGTTTTTCTTTAAAGTCCTTAGACTCTTCTACAGATCCTAACAAGCCGGAGCCTAGAATCCGTAGGGTGGCGACCTTCGGCTCTTTTACAGACACTTCGTACCTGGAGGACGAAAGTCTGTTTCTTTAAAGTCCTTAGACTCTTCTACGGATCCTAACAAGCCGAAGCCTGGAATCCGTAGGGTGGCAATGGAGCCTCTGAACCAATGGTTCGAAGGCAGCTGCCTGGGTCTTGGGAAAAATGCTTGGCTCTACAAGCATCTCCGTCCTCCCGATGCATCCATCAGGAGTAAGGGATATTCGAAGAGCAAACAAAATTCGACCCTTATCTTTATTCATAGAAAGGAAAGTTTTACAAGTGATTACAAGGGGCCCCTAAGCAAAATAACGCTTAAGGTGCTCCGCATGCCATGCATGCTTCAACTCTTCTCCTTCTAAATTAGCTAATTTAAACGATCCGGGACGTCCTGAGCGTAGGATAACATATGGTCCTTCCCATTTGTTTCCTAGCTTCCCCGGAGCTATTACACTTCGCAACACTAGATGACCAGGCTTTAGCTCATTTAGCTTTACCTTCGGGTCATACCATGTTTTGGTGTGGTCCTGGTACTTAGTCAGGTTAGCGACGGCTCGAAGCCTTGTTTCTTCTGACAAATCCAGTGAAGTCCTCCTGTCATCTTCGTCCCCGGGTCGAACTACGCGAAGCGATCCACCTCTGAGCTCCGTAGGAGTCATGGCCTCATCTCCGAAGAGCAATCTAAATGGTGTGAAACTTGTTGACTTGGTTTGAGTGGTTCGAACGGACCACAAGATTTTGGGGAGCTCTTCTACCCACAGCCCCTTGGCCAATCCAACGATTCGGCGATTCAGCCCGAAGAGGATGTTCCCGTTGGCTCGCTCAACGGCTCCATTGGACTGTGGATGTCGCACCGCCGCGAAGCACAACTTAATGCCCAGTTCTTCACAAAATGTTTGGAAGGTGTCAGCTTCGAACTGGGTTCCATTATCCACCATCAACTCTCTTGGAACTCCGAACCTGCATATAATATTCTGCCAGAAAATTTTTGCACATTCCTCGAGGTGATAGCTGTTAATGGCTCCGCTTCAACCCATTTTGAGAAATACTCGATTGCCACTACTGCAAATTTCAAGCTGCCTTTTGCCATTGGGAAAGGGCCTATGAGGTCCATGCCCCATCTAGCCATTGGCCACACTGGGGCAATAACTTGAAGCTGAGCTGGCGGGCGATGGCTCCGTCTGCCCATCCACTGGCAGCCTTGGCATGTTCGAACTAGTTCCTCCGCATCTCTTACTATAGTTGGCCAATAAAACCCTTGCCGAAGCGTCTTGCTCGCTAGTGCTCGAGGGGCTAAATGACCTCCGCACAAGCCTTCGTGGATGTCTCGAAGTATGTCTACACCTTCGGGCTGTGAGATGCATCGAAGTAGAGGTGAACACACTCCAGCTTTGTATAATATTCCATCAACAAGCTTGTAATTTCGAGCTCTTGCTTGCAACCTTCGGGCTTCTGGACCTTCAGGAGGTTCCATGCTACTTTGCAACGTGTTCATAATCGGAGCCCGCCCATCTGTAACTGGAATGCACAGTACCTCCGAAGAGGGTTTTTGAACAGCCGCTGGCTGCGCTAGTTCTTTGTAAAACGCACCCTCCGGGAGGTCCACCACCCCTGCTGCAGCCTTTGCAAGAATATCTGCAAGTTGATTGTCTGCCCGAGGGATACTTCGAACTGTGAATCCTTTGAATGCTGCTTCGGCTTTGCGGATTTCTTCAAGGTATTGTGCTAGATGTGGATTCTTTGCTTGAAAACTTTTATCAACATGCCCCGCGACGACTTGGGAATCTGTCTTAATCACTATTCTTGCAGCTCCGAGCGCTTTAGCCTTTCTGAGGCCTAGCAAGATTCCTTCATACTCGGCAATGTTATTAGTGGTTCTGAAGTTGAGCCTCACAGAATACATGGCCTTCTGCCCCGATGGTGATATGATGACGGCCCCTGCTCCGGCACCGGATGCTTGATAAGCTCCGTCAGAAAATATTGTCCAAAAGCCTTCGGAGGGTTCTTCGGGGGCCCAAATAGCAGATGGGGTCCACTCTGCTATGAAATCGGCTATGATTTGAGATTTAATAGCTGTTCTCGCCGTGAAGGAGATTCCGAAGGGTGCCAGCTCGATCGCCCATTTTCCAATCCTGCCCGTAGAATCTTTGTTTCGGAGCATATCTCCAAGAGGATACGATGTAGGGACGATCAGGTTATGCACCAAGAAATAATGCCTTAGCTTTCGCGAGGCCATTACTAGGGCATAAGCAATCTTCTCGAGCTCGGAGTATCTGACTTTAGCTCCGAATAATGCCTCCGAGACAAAATAAACTGGGTTCTGGACTAGCTTTTCCTTAAGCTCGACTTCCCGGACCAATACTGCGCTCACCGCTGAACTTGTTGCTGCAAGATAAAGGAGTAGTGTTTCTTCTGGAAGTGGGACAGTCAGAATTGATAATCTTCCGAGGTATGCCTTTATATCATCGAAGCTCTTCTAGCACTCCGGTGTCCACTGAAAGCTTTCGGACCCCTTTAGTGATTTGAAAATTGGGAGGCTCCGCTCTGCTGACCTGGCCAAGAACCTGCTAAGAGCTGCGAGCCTTCTTGCTAGCTTCTGAACTTGCTTCAAATTCTCTGGCGGAGCCATCCTTTGCAGCGCGCTTATCTGTGTAGGGCTAGCTTCGATTCCCCTGCTTGAAACTAAGTACCCTAGCAGTTTTCATGCTTGTGCTCCGAATATACATTTTTCCGGATTGAGGCGTACTCCACATGCTCGGAGGCTCTCAAATGTTTCAGCTAGATCTAGGCTATGCTGGTGCTTTAGAGCACTTTTTATTACAATATCATCCATATAGGACTCGACATTCCGGCCTATCTGATGACCTAGAGCCTTAGCTATTAAACGAGAAAAGGTGGCTCCGACATTCCGCAGCCCAAAAGGCATTCTTACATAACAAAATACTCCGGAAGGAGTTATAAAGCTTGTCTTGGCTTCGTCTTCGCGTTTCAGCCATACTTGATGATATCCGGAGTAAGCGTCGAGGAAACTTAGCAATTCGGAGTCGGCTGTGGAATCTACCAGCTGATCTATTCGGGGCATCGGGTAGGGGTCTCGCGGGCATGCTTTATTTAATGAAGTGAAGTCAATACACATGCGCCACTTGTTCGAGTCCTTCTTCCTTACAAAAACAGGGTTAGCCAGCCACTCGGTATGGGCTACCTCCCTGATGATGCCAGCTCTTAACAATTTTTCTACTTCGGTTTTGGCGAGGCTTGCTCTTTCTGCTGACAGCTTTCGGAGCCCCTGGCGTACTGGCCTGGCCTTCAGGTTGACGAGCAGACTATGCTCGATGATGCTTCGATCGACCCCGGTGATGTCTTCGTCGGTCCAAGCAAAGACGTCCAGATTTCTCCTGACGACTTCTTCTAACGAAGTAGCTATCTCCGGGGATAGCCCTCTGCTGAACTGCACTGGATACTCTTTGCCATCTTTTGAAATTATTCTTGTTTCGACATCACCCTCTGGGCTTGGCTTGAGTGAGGATCCCTTCAAAGGGTTCGAGGCCTCTGGCACTTCTTCGATGCTTTCCGCCACATTATGCACTTGCCGGGGATCCAACGGTTGTCCATGGCCATATTCTGTCCTTCGGGCTACAGCTTGGTGTTGGGGAAAATATCTCATCTTCGGGGTTATTGCCGAAGCAGCATTAAGACAGCCAACCTAGTTCGAAGATTGTCCGAAGATCATCTTCGAAGATGCTCAGAACCTCGTTCGAAGCCCGAAGACAGGCACTAGTTCGAAGTATGTCTTCGAACTAAAGCCCTTCAAGATCTTTTCTGCCAGCTAAGATGGAAGACTTATCTTCTATCCTATTAGATTAGTCTTTTACCATTTTAGCCCTATTAAGGAAACCGAATAGTTTCCTTAATGTCGGTTGTAATAGAGGGGTAAATAGGTCTTTTCCTTAATGTTTAGGCCTATAAATACCCCCCATTTCACCCTGTAATAGGGACCGAATACAAGTGATTCAATACACACTTTCGAACTATTCTAAGCTATTATCCTTTCGGAGGCTTAGAACAGTTTTCTTCACAAACACTTCGTTTGTTAGTTTCTTTTCTACAGAAACCTGTTAGCGTAATCTTTTACGCCAACAGTTGGCGCCGTCCGTGGGGAACCTAGTCCGAAAAACTTCGTTCTCTACCAACTTCTTACATCATGCCTCCTAAGCGGAGCGCACCTCGCAATCCCACTCGGAGGTCCTCTCGGATCTCCGG